>OY728126.1:618105906-618108596 GCA_963277665.1 Viscum album | reverse complement strand
TGTGATTTTAGGAATAAATCCACTCTATATTTTAATGTTCGATATATATAAGTATTACTCAAAATAAATCCTTCTTTTACAAAAATCATGGATTCTCATGTGTATAAGGAAATGTTAGTTTAAGAATAAATCCACTCAATATTTATATGATTGATGAATTTTTGGTTAAGATATTATTTGTCTATCAGGCCCAAAGTAACTCATATATTATAACCATGCATGTTACTTACTTCACTTTTACATTCCTTAAATATTAAAGAAATTATCTGAAGTATTTAAACTTACCTCTAGATTCTCCTTTGAATATTTTTTGCAGAAATAAAAACTATCACTGGAAGATTTTTGTCTCACCTTTATTTCAAAATGTTTATTTTCTAAAACTTTATAAGTGAGTGTGTCAATAATACTTAATTTTTTAGATTCATAGATTCTAAACACCATGCTAAGTATATGCTTGAAAACTACTCTTATTTTTAATTAGCAATGAATTATCTTACCTCAAGTGATAATTAATTAATATTATTTTTAATATTCATCATCAATTGTAGATATAGGAAATTTACAATTCCTATATAATTAAATTGTTAATCAATCATGGTATACTAAAACAAATTTATTTCAAACTTGAAATAAAACCTCACTATATCTAAACTCAATATACGATAATGTTTTTGGTAATACACATTAAATATTAATAGTTTTTAAATACAAGAATCTATAAACTAGGAATTGTGAAGTAATGATATTCTCTAGATGATATTAGAGTCAATATTTATAATTAACTTGAATATCCACTTCACTCTTGTGACATATCTGAACTTCCTTGGTTTCTATATTTGGATACAGTTATGTGATTCACATATTGTATCTAATACTCAACATTAAAAATAGAATTATCACATAAAATGAAGAATTTACCTAAAGTAGAATAATATTATTAATTCTTCTTCAATTCATTCAAATTTATCTTCTATTGACCTTTATTAACACACGTGAATCAAATAGATTCATGTTCTATCCTCACCCTATTTATCATTGGTTTTAAAAAAGGGTGTAGAGAAGGTGCCTTTTGCATCACACTCTTTGTTATCCTTTTTAGCTTGTCCTTCTTTTTGTTAATCGTAAGAATTAAATTTTTATATTTCATTAAGTTTACATATAATTGGAAAATACTACCCAAACAATATTGAAGTGAATTCTCTAGACTATTCATTTTATAATTCTTAGTGAAATTTGATTAATCGAGTGATAGAGATAAGGGAATGAGATTAATTTAATGTTCATGATTTGAATTGAATCCCAATTATTCTAATCATTAAAAATACTATATCATCTTGATTAAATTAGAAATATCTAGAATTAAATATTTCAATCTATAGACTTGATTAGTGTGATCATAATATCCTTAATATCTTGATTCACTTTCTCCTCACATACTTATCAGAGATGAGACAAAATAGTATATCCATACATGTCCTCATGATGCTTTTGAAAATATTTAGATATTAATGATAGAATTTTGATGTAAAAATAGAATTCTTCATTCATGAATATCCTATAAGAATCTATATCGCTCTAACTTGCTTCCTGAGGTGGCTCATCAGTTAGTGGGGAATCCAAAATATATAACTTCCTTTCATATCATAGTACTATGTGCAAGAACCTATACCATTATTGAAAATTAGTACTAGTAAGGATGTGTTATTTATATAGTATTGATCACAATGTTTTTTGGTATTATTAGAAATATTTATACAAAAAAACATAAGTAAATCAGTACTTTTATCTAGATTACCAGTTTTTAGACATTATAGATTTTTTAGTCTTTAATGTCTACCATTATTTTATCAAATCCAAGTATCCCTAAACTATATGATTCAAAATACTTGGTCACTTGATTACTCTAGTGGAAAGGGAATTTAAACCTCTATTCATAGACTAAGATACAGAATTTCCACCAATCTGAGAGTCTAAGGTAGAATTTTGACTATACAACCACATTAAATTGCAAGTCCTTTATCTATTGAGTGGAATATAATCTCTTATAAAGCATAACATTGATTACTTATTCATTTTCCTCTAAAGTTGAAAATTTCTAGTTATAGATACCTATTTTTTCCAAATTTAGTTAATTCAACCCACTAATTGTATCATAACTTCACAGTAGTAATAGTGATCATCAACTAAGATTGGTGATCACTTCAAACATATGGTTTGGTTCAAACTCAATAGTTGGAAGGTATTAATGAATTAATAATTCATTTGAGGTTTTTTATATTTTTTTATATATGTGACTGAAATATAATTATATTTATCTTTATTTTTATAATTTGATTGCACTCATAAATTTAGAAAATAAATAATATAATTCATTCATCACACAAGTTTATTAATTTTATTTATACATGCTCATTATCTTTTATACGTTGTGGCGTATCAGCCACACATTCTTAAATAATTAACCATGAATAATAAAATAGATAAATAATGACATGGTCATGAGCTCTTTCTTCTAGTTGATCTATCGAGCGAATGATGGATCAACTAGGAACCTATGGAAACTCATTGATTCATTCACCTGATCAATTTGTAATACCAATCAAACTATCATACATTCTATTTATTTGGTTCCTCCCTCACTCTCCACTTAAACTAAGTTATCACGAACTCCTCTATTTTTACAATGTATA